>CM074719.1:505235566-505268066 GCA_037306005.1 Rhinophrynus dorsalis
AGCAGAAGGGGTCAGCTGAAAGTTAGCCCTTTCGTGTATGTCCAGCCCTTGTGCCTGTACACACCGCAGAGCACAATTACAGATATATATATATCTATAGCTAGAAAGTTTGCCCAGCCACCCTGATCTACCTCCGCTAGTGCGGCTTCTATGGATAACTACTGCACAAAGTCATCTTACCTTTTGCTTCGTTGTCAGAATTGTCTGTGCTGGTGTCTGTGTTCTTACTAAGCTCCTTGTCCCCTTCCGATGGTGTCAATTTGGGAGCTGGGAGGCTCTTCTCTGTCTTGATCTCACTGGCGCTGGCAGCGCTTGAGCTGGTGCTTAGGTTGGTGGCAAGGCTCTGACTGTCCGTCTTGGTGTTTTCGGGGAACCCCCCCTTCCCCCCAGCCTGCTGCTGCTCCAGGAGCTCACTTCTTGGGTTCACACTTGTCCTGGTCTCAAAACTTGCCTCAAACTCGCCTGGGTTGTGACAGCTTGGGGTCTTTTCCATGGGGTAACCTTGGCTGGCACGGTAATAACTGGGAACAGGGACTTCATGGTCACTTGAGCGAGACTCTGGCATCTGATTTGGATAGAGGGCAGTCTCGGTGGCATTTTTAGCTCTTTTATCAGTACTGTACATGCAGCAAACATTTTCCTCCTTTACATTGGTTGGGAAAGAACAGGATGAGAGCTGTCTTGCAACAGGTTGCTCAATCCTGTAAGTATTTTTGGGTTCACACCAATTGTCCAGTTGAGATAGGTAAGATGGATAGGTGTTGAGAGACAAGCCAGGGTTATTCACCTCGTCTCTTTTGGAGAGAGACGGGACAATTCCACAGTTTCTCATCATCCCACAGCTGAAATCGCTCCCAGACTGCATATACATCCCTTGGTTGGAGGAATAATTCTCTCCTCTGCAGCTAGCGGCCAAGGAGTCCATCAAAAACGAGTTAGGAGTCACATTGTTGGGACATGACATTTTCAGAGAGGGTTTTTAAAGAGGAATACTACAGCCAGAGGCTGACATCTTTTTTTTAGGGAAAAATATCAGCACCATAATTATCCACGCATTGGCCCCACCACGTGATTGCCAGGCCAATGAGGATTGAAAATGGCCTTGGTGATTCAGACGCAGATGACGTCACAGGGGTCAAGTTGTCGGCAAAGAGGAAAATAAACGTGGAGCAACAGCGCCATCTATCAGGCTTTCTGAGGGATAGAGCAGAGGAACTTCAATTTGAACAAAGGATGAACGTTCCAGTTTGTTTACCAATGAACTAACGCAGGTCGAGAGGAGAGAACAAAACCAGAGGTAATGCTTAATTGCAAGGAAATTAGCATCCATGTAGGAAGGAAGGAGTAATTAATGCATGATGTATCTATAATATAAAAGTATTTTAGCTTATGTATACCTGGAATAACGCGAGTGAAAACAGAAATAAGTTTGACGTGCCCTGATGTAATCCACTCGAATGGAGCAGGGACTTATTTGTTCTCTAAATTATTGTTAAGAATGTTTATATTTAGCGATTGTTTTATGCATAACATTTAACATTATTTATATTAATTTCAATAAGCTAAAGATGTACTCATTTACTGTTTCAATCACTGCTTTGTCAGATATGTAAATATGTCTACAGAGTCAAGCTAACAATACTTTGAATACCTTTTTATTAAAAAAAAATAAAAAATAAAAAAATAATATTCTAAATGCTCTTTTCTATCTATATTATTTTGTTTTTTTTATGTTTGTGAACACGTTTTTCATCTGGGAAAGTTGTGCATACGGTTAATTACAACCCATCCTTTAATTGTAAATATATGATAATTAAAAATATATTTTTGTGCATGCATACCTTTAAGTAAGCAACAATAATATAATATCCATAATTATTTTAGATTTAAAGTTAAGTAGCATTTGGACGGATTTTTATAAAGTAAACAATGCAATGTTTGATTTCTAATATGCTAATATATTTTATTAAAAATAATGTGATGCTTTAATATCAAAATGTTTGGCATTCAGAAACGTAGATAGGTATTTATCATTTAGAAAAATGCAATATGTATATTTAACCAGAAGTTAAGATAGAAACACTGTAATTTTCTCTGAGAATTAAGCATAGACTAAACAGTTAAATTCACATCGTCCTATTTTCACATCCTTACATTTTTACACGTTAGTTTCTATTTGGGACACATGTTAAAATTTTAACAGTGCTAAATAGCTCTTATTTTAACCCTTTTAAGGTCCAAGCTGACGTGCAGCTTATTGCAAACCCCTATGGTCCTTAAAGAGTTAAATTAGGATTTAATGCAAACAATTCTAGTTTTTAGGATGGAGAATAGTATAAACTATAATGATCATGCAGATTGTTTTGATATTTTATTCAGCTTTTTCTTATCTGTAAAATATAGTTTCCATTTAGAATTCATATTGAAATCATTAACAAAATGATTGCTTCATTTGTTGTTGCATTAGGATGTCTTCTTAATAATTCTAGTTTCAATGAATGGATATTACTAGGAATATGATCAGGACACATAATGCAGATGGCTGTTGTTAGTTTATTTCCAGTCAATTGTAAGAAAACATCTAGGAGCTACTCAAAGGACTTGGAATCGTTCAGTATCAAGGACACAGCAACTAACTCAACGCCAAGTTGACAATGCAAGATGTAAACTAGTTAGCATTTTGTATCAATCTTCTTTCCTGATGGTTGGATATTGTCACATGTAATAACTGAACTGTATGGATATTAATACAGTGAGCACTTGCATAGTAATACTGATAGAGTATTAGAATTGTTAGAAGATATCTTTTACCTTGCAGCTTGTCTCTGTAGTTCACGATTACTCTTTTCTAACAACACAGACACATTTCCGCTGGCTTAGACCCCCCCTAAACTATATATGGTGTGTTCTCTTCACCTATAGAAGACAGTAAAACCTTCCTTTACAGACGCCATTTGGCTTCCCTGGAAAGCTATTTGAGTCTTTATGGCCTCTAGTTGTGTTAGTTGCTTAGTCTTTCTAAAAGTGTCTGGGAGAATCGTTGGGTTTTATGATATCCTAAGAAAATTCCACATAATATTTATAAGCTGGGGATAAAAATCTAGTATGGGTACCAATATTTTTTAATTTATAGGTGATGAAATGGAAGACCACGATGTATATTTTTATTACATTACTTTCTGCATCTTGATTCCTTTTCTTTTATCTTTAGCAATGCAATCATTTATTATCCTCGCAGAGAAGTATTTTTATTTATTTTTTTTTTCTACAAAATGCATTGGTTTAAACACCTGAACTTATGTTAATATTACACAATGTCGTATGCTTTTAATATGAACTCTTTGATGCATTCAATCAGATGTACTTTACAGTACAGAAAACAATCGTAATTAAATACTAATTATCTATTTTCCCTCTACAGACGTAGCTGCCATGGTTCATGATGTTTAACGCCGGTGTGACTTCACAGCTTCTAAAATGCCGTCACTCTATTCCAAAATAACAAAAAAAGCAAAAATATGCTTTGGATTTCATTTGGAATTGCGCTTTATGTCAGAAACAACAAACCTTGTTAAGGCAAACTCATAAAATATACACAGTTTGTAAAATTTTCATAGAGATAGATGGTAGAAAGGTAGTTAGAGAGAAAGACAGACAGACAGAAAGATGGATACGTATCACTTATTTAACACATATATGTGTGTGTGTGTGTGTGTGTGTGTATATATATATATATATATATATATATATATATATATATATATATATATATATATATATATATATATATATATATATATATATATATATATATATATATATATATATATTCGAATGTACACGATCATGAATGCAATCAATAAACATACATTTTGGTTCACAAAACCTAAAGTAATATGTGCAAATTATGAAAATGCATGACCTATTCAAATTGGTGATACACCATGATAGATACATAGACAGATAGATAGATAGATAGATAGATAGATAGATAGATAGATAGATAGATAGATAGATAGATAGATAGATAGAACAAGAGCTGGGGTACTTGTGGGGCAAGCCGACTGCACCATAGTGGATAAATTAAACATTTAACCCTTTGAGTGCCAGAGGGATACGTGACGCATTGCTCTGCGTACCCCTCTGGCACTCAGAGGGTTAAATCATACAAACGGGGGCTTTTAAAACCATGAACACAAGACGGCCTCTTAAGTATTCAAAGGGTTAAAAAGTCCCCTTTAAATGAATGGAAATATTAAGGTTGTTTTTTTTTACGTGTCCCCTTTGGAGTAGATGATAAGCTCCAGAAGTATTCCAAATCTTATTAGTACATCAGCCTAAATGATTCCTGAAAGGAACATTTAATCCAAATAATTACATTCACTGTGTGTCACATCTCTTCCTCCATTATTTTCTTTAGGAAAACGCTCCTTAACCCCTTTGAGTCCCAGAGAGGTATGGAACGCATGCTTACCTTTCCTTCACTCAAAGGGTTAAACCACAAGCGGTGTCTCCAGGAGACCGGATATTGTTTAAAGTTAAAAAATAATTAGAATTATGATAAGCATGGGTCATTAAAGTGGGAAGATATAAAATTCATCAACCTAAGTAGAACCCCCATTGGGACAACTGTTTTCCCTCTAATTACAGAAAATAAATACGAACAAAAGCCATAAAAACCAAGAGGGGTGGCTACGTTTGTGTGGAATTGCCTTTTTAAACAAAAAGCCTATATATATATATTTATAGTGTTTCAAAAATATAATGGAATCAAGCGTCGCTTCATGGTGTGAACCTAAATATGTGATAACTAAAGGGTCTTTTTTTAATCTATTGCACCACTCTGGTCATGAAAGAGTTAAAGCCATTAACCCTTTGAGTGCCAAGGGGTACGCAACGCATTGCTTTGCAGTGCGTTGTGTACCGCTCTGGTACTCAAAGGGTTAATGGATTTAACACGGATTGAGAAGTAAACTGATGGAGATCTGGAAATCTGACACCAGAACGTTCTAAGGATAGTCCTGTCCCAAGCCCACGTTCAATACTGCTGTCTGCTTCGAGATAGAGATGTGCTGTGACTGTCTTCCTTAATTCCATTGTTATGTGAACCTATAAACCCAACCACAAATACATAGAAATAAAAGGGTGTTTCAAGCAGTAATCCTTTCGTACAACCAACAAAATTACAGGTAACCCTCTGAGCGCCAGAGAAGTAGCCAACACAATGCATTGATTACCTCTCTTCCTCCCAAAGGGTTAATTTAGTGATGTCACAGTATAGTAGAAAACCTGCCGATTGGTAATAGGGTTCTTGTTCAATAAAAATGTCTACTCTTTTCTTCCTCCAAATGAATCTCACTAAAAAAAGTCAGAATCCTTTGAGTGAGAAGCGATGAGTGAGACCTCTATAGGGTTTAAAGGGTTAAAATGCATTGTGGAATATGGGTTAATTGCACTGTTCTGGTCCACATTGTGTCAGGAACCGCTATGATTTATTTTGTACAATTGTAATCAATCGATTACTTAATTAAATGTAACATATATGGATGCGTACACACTAGAGACAGACGTACAGGCAGACAGATAGACAGATAGACAGATAGATAGATATATAGATAGATAGATAGATAGATAGATAGATAGATAGATAGATAGATAGATAGATAGATAGATAGATAGATCATGTGTATGTGGATAAATGTGTGTGTACCTACATATCTATCTATCTATCTATCTATCTATCTATCTATCTATCTATCTATCTATCTATCGATCGATCTATCTCCATATCTACACATATAAATACATAAATACACACTGCAATTTAAAATGTTGGTATAAAAATTCTAAGCTATGTATGAACAGTCTATAAAACTTTAAAGGGATGTAAACTTTTATTTTGACTTAACATATTATGTAAGCGCATGAAATATAAAGTAGAATTGTGTATACTTTTCTGTATTTTTTTAAAATTCAACTTCACCCATTTTTTTTACACTTTTATGTCCTTGACAGTGAAGTCACTTAATTTCTGATTCTACTGAGCTTCCTAAGGTAGGGATATTTATGTTGCAAGTCTTCCTTCAGTACCTACTGATCTGCTATAGAGGCACATTTTTCTACATTGTTTCACTGTCTTTTTTTACACTGTATGTTTTACTTTGCTGAATTACTTTCAAAGCCCCACACAGAATGCTTTTTGAAAACAAACGTGATACAAAAGTGAAAAAATAGGTGAAGTTGGAAAAAATTAAAATTATAGACAATAATGTACTGTAAAGATGTTTTATAACTTGCTCTGTTTAATCTGTGAAATTCAATGATCAAACATACTAGCGTTTTAACTTATATAGAACAAAAGAAAGATGGAAGGACATCCATTTATTCGCACTATAGGAAGACACACTTTTCACTGACCTACTTAAAACATACACAAACACACCATTCCCACACACTCGCGCGCAAACATACACACATCCTTCTCACACATCATTCACTCTCTCACACACATACATACATTCTCTCTCACTCTTCCACACATAGGCATACATGTGGCTCTCTGTGTTTTCTAAACCTCAGCACACACACCTATTTAGGCATACACAAATACTCTCTTATATGTCACCTATCCACCACGCAAGTCTTCTCTATATATTTTGTAAGTATGTCTATCTATCTATCTATCTATCTATCTATCTATCTATCTATCTATCTATCTATCTATCTATGTCATCTATCTATCTATCTGTCTGTCTTATAACTTTAGACGAGTTATGGTAATTAAACCTTTATAGCCAGGTTTATTCAAAGTAATCTTGAATTCACGTTTTATTTCCGTGCATAGCTGGACATAGAAACATTCAAACTAGTGATATAACGTATAACTTTATTTGGAATTCAGATTCATAAAGAAAGCGAACAATTCTTCCATCTGCAAGACTGCAGAATGTAACATATATTGATTGTGTTATAATATCTAATTTCACATTTTTATTAAACAAAATTCAACTGTATACCATACTAACCCCAGCATCGCAATTGCACTTTGTTTTATATAGATAGATAGATATATATGGACAGACAGATAGATAGATAGATAGATAGATAGATAGATAGATAGATAGATAGATAGATAGACAGATAGATAGATAGATATGGACAGACAGATAGATAGATAGATAGATAGATAGATAGATAGATAGATAGATAGATAGACTGAAAATTATATAGTCTGAATATATTGTCTGAAATTAATAAATACAATGAATGAAATCTTGTGAATTCGATTGATTGGGAAGCGGTTTGTTTGTGATTTCTGAACACTCGGTATTAACCCTGAGCTTGAAGTTCAAAGTGGCGCAGTTCTGGGTCAGTGTATGGGAAAAAGAAGCAATCTCAAAATGCTTATGGATTACAGTTGGGTTTTTAAACCACTGAATGCTACACAGGTCTTCAATACATAGCTTCAGAATGCGTTGGTAACGTCTCTAGGATTCAAGGGGTTAAAAGCCTCATTTAAATCAGTTGAAATGTTCGCCTATTCCTTAGCTGTAGATGTATTGCCCTAAAATGGTATGTTTGTACAGCAGTCTCACTGAATACAACAGTAATATCTATCTATGGTAAAGTATACATGTTTTCAGTAACCCTTTTAATTATTATCAGTGTCTGAGTGGTTCCCTGCCTATTGCAAAGCAATGATTGCTACCCCTCTGGAATTCAAAGGGTTAATACTTAAGATCTATGGTAAACTATAAATGTGTTTAATTAATAATTTTAATATCTACCTTCTGGATCAGAGGAATGTACACCCATAGGATCCTTTAAAGGTTAAACGATAAATGCCTTATATAAGTCGGAAAGCTCATTTAACCCTCTTAGTGCCACATGTTGCTCAAGGCATTTTCAAGCCACCATCTACGCAAGCAAAAGTTAAAAAAAAGCAAAGCCACACTGTAAAAGTGGTCAGAATTTACTTGCCAGAAAGCACCACGAAAAAACCTTCACACAACGAAAACTGCTTGGTGGGTTTGATGAAAATACCACAAATGTTAAAAAATGTCCCCTACTATTATCTGATTAATAGTTACACTCCGCTTAACAGAAAGAATATCAACACTGCTACCAAACGTGTCATCATCACGGAAATGGGCATCCAGTCTATGGGTACAATTATACATGCCTTAATTAACTCCTTAGAAGCAGGAGAGCTAGCTCCCTAGCTTATGGCTCCAAGTGAAATTATTTAGTCCATTGCTGGAGCCTTATTATCAGATTTCTACTTGCCTATACTTACAGTTCTATATCATTTTGTTCCCAGATTGTTTGAGAATAATATATTTTTTATGCAATGGCGAAAGTAAAAACAAGTTCAGTTTTAAATAAAAAGCTGTTGATACTAATTCGGAATGGGAAAATTAGTATCTTCAAATCATTATAGATATATAGATAAATGTATACCTATGCAAGTGTGTGTATTTATGTATTTATTTATGCATTTATTTATTTATATGTGTAGATATAGAGATAGATAGATAGATAGATAGATAGATAGATAGATAGATAGATAGATAGATAGATAGATAGATAGACACATTTATCCACATACGTATGATCGATCGATCGATCTATCTATCTATCTATCTATCTATCTATCTATCTATCTATCTATCTATCTATCTATCTATCTATCTATCTATCTATCTATCTATTTCTGCCTTGGGGTCTGTATGGCTGTGTCTCTGTGTGGCTAGTGTGAGAGGCCAAAGCCTTTGTGGAAGTTCAAATTGCAACATACCATTAATGTTTACATATGTGAAATCCTATGCACCTGAGTGCCTACTATTGGTGATATGGAAGTAGAGCAGCTGTAGATTAACAATTTTAACCGTACAATCATATAATAATACCAAAAAAATCTTACATTTAAAATTACATTTGTGGGGGGATGTATGGTAGCTGCAAAACGATTTAACCATGCAGAAAAGATCATTATTTTCAAAGCAGAGTGCGAAATCAAACAAAAGAAACGATGGAAATAATGTTCCCGCCTGGAGAGTCGAGTCCTGGAAACCATTAGATCACTCAGAAATGTCTGTAGGCACCTTCACGTTCAGGGACATATGACAAGGACATTGGCTGCCAGTCTTTCAGAGATATCATATGTCGTGCGCCAGTGCCCACTTAGAGGGCACTAAGGCCAGAATGTCAGAGTTCCCCCGGGTGCAGAAGGTGTACACAGGCACATCAGGCGTGTTTGCTCCTCGGGTCCATTTACTGAAGTCACTGCCTTTCTTCCTAAAATATCCCAAACTGCAGCCTGGCCTCCTGCTTTCCAAACAAGGCTTTTTGTTTTCAATGGGACAAGGAGAGAATAATCCCTCAGTATGTTGTCCATCCCAGCCTGGGAAATCCAGATCTCACCAACCACCAGGACAGCGGATTCGCCTTGAGCCCTGTGCCTAAAGCTCAGTCAAGTTTATATTGCACACGTCTAGATCAGGTCTGAGTGACTGCCAGTGTGCCTGTGTGTGTGTGTGTGTGTGTCTGTGTATTCATGTGTGTGTGTGTGTGTGTGTGTGTGTGTGTGTGTGTGTGTGTATTCCTGTGTGTGTGTACACGTGTGTGTGTGTGTACACGTGTGTGTGTGTGTCTGTGTATTCATGTGTGTGTGTGTGTGTATTCCTGTGTGTGTGTACACGTGTGTGTGTATGTGTATGCCTGTGTATGTACATGTGTGTCTTTGTGTGTGTATGTGTATGTATGTGTGTGTCTGTAAGTGTGTTTATCTGTGTGTGTGTTTGTGTATGTATATTTCTGTGTGTGTCTGTGTGTGTTTACCTATGTGTTCTTGTCTGTGTGTGTGTGTGTGTTTCTCTTTGTTCCCGTGTGCCAAAAGCCTTGTCTCTTCTGATTGCCTTTCCAAACAATACAAAATGTCCATAGTTGATGGAAACTCGTACTCTGCCTTCTCTAACGCCAAATAGGAGAACTGTGCGCACAGTGATGAGACAATTCACCAAGTGTGCAGGGAACAAGCAATTAAAAGTTCTCTGCCTCTCTGTCCAGAAGGATTTTCAGCGTCTCCCAACTGAGTAATCGGCAGCAGGATTCGATATTTGGTTGCAGATCACAGACAGGAATGGAAAACAGTTTTGGATTATGAGTTTGGTGTTTTTTACGTCACAAAGGAAGTACATGGCAATTAGCTTGTTGGTTATTAAGTCCATTTTTGAGCCCTCAGCCCTCCTTCACCCCACCCCTGCCCAGGAATACATTGAGGAAGTGACTTTTTTTGGCTGATGGACTTCAACAGAACTAGAGTTGTCTGGGACATTCATTCTGTGCGATGAGAATTAATACAATGTTCTTGTAAAAGCTTTATGCCAAACAACGTTATAAAAACGTTTTCAACCGTTAACATTTACACATATATAAGAAATCATAATAATAATAATAATAGAAAATGAAAATGTCCTAATCCTCCTCCCTTCGAGTATACTTGTTAACATTACACCAGCAGCTAGACCAATATTACGTTACATAAACACCACCTTTGGTTTAAAATACGCTTTTAACCCTTTGAGTTCCAGAGTGGCTGGCAACACATTGCTTTTCGTAGTCATCCTGCACTCAAAGGGTTAAATGGTTTCCTCTGCTCCTTCCTCTTGCTGTTGGCGGGACTCTTTTTTTTATTCCATTTTATTACTAAGAGTGGCGGGTAATGGCCTTGACGTTATTGAAGTTCAAAGACATCTAATATTCACATTTTTTTCTTCAAATGGATTATATGGGCACCGATGTCCAAAAGGCTATGTTATTTGATAACAGCAATAAAAGCGTGCATAGTTTTCCTCAAGTTTGATCTTTCCTTTTTTATGGTACAAATTCTACCCGTCAACCATTTGAGTGCCAGATCATGTGATAGTTTTGTTATTGTTCGTCATCCAGTTGTACAGTGCCACAAAATAGGCAGATGTTCAATATCTATCTATCTATCTATATATATATATATATATATATATATATATATATATATATATATATTTCTTTTCTTTTTTTTTTTTTTTTAATTTAAATATATAATCTTCTGCATCAGTGAACTAATACGGCTACAATGTCCACTTTAAATAGATAGATAGATAGATAGATAAATAGATAGATAGATAGATAGATAGATAGATAGATAGATAGATAGATAGATAGATAGATAGATAGATAGAAATAGACAGACGACCCCCTTCTGAATATGACTTGGTCATGGCATGGATTGAAGACCAGTGTGTTATAAAGCCCACCCTTCCCCCTCCAGAGCATATAAATGGTTAAATGCCTCTGTTCCTTCTTGGCACTGCTGCTTACTGGTGCTGTAAACTCCCACATGGTCTATAAACTTGGGTTTTACAGCTAACATTCCATTTAAACTGAGGGAAACTTTGAACTAGTGCACCAGATTCTTTGTGAGCAACTTCAGTTGAAGACATAAGGAGAGATAAAAAAAAGAAAAGAAAGAAAGAAACCTGGACAAATCTCCCACCCATATCCCCCATAGACACTTTCTTATTTGTTTACTGTTTACAGCGGAAGCCTGCGCCTATGGCCCCTCAGAGTAATTAAGACAAAATAAGCTGTTTAGTGTTGCAGTCTTTACGACATTGTCTAGACTGGTCTCCTTTGTCAAAGCATCCTCAGCTGCTACTGGAATTAGCTTCTGTATATTTGGACATTGTTATCGACGTTTTATTATTTCTCATCCTAAAAAATCCAGTACTTTTAAATATCCTGATTTTATATATGCTTGCAGACACAAACATATGTATATATTTACAAAAACATACTTATAATCTCTTTTTTTATATACAAACAAACAAAATAGAACATTTAAAGGGCCGTATGTTAAATATAAGGATTGGAGAAATTCTGGGGCAAACCATTTGCACTACAGGGAGAACTAAAAAATCGTATTGAATTAAATGGGGATTTTTAATCTCTTGAATGCTAGATAGGTCTTTAGCATTCAAGGGTTTAAAATTCAAATTTAAATGGAAGGGGATTTTGACATTTAATTCTCCCCTACAGTTCAAATGGTTTGCCCCAGAATTCCACTACTTTTCTTTGAACATAAGATCCTTAGAGGTCTGCATATTATTTTAGGGATTACAGTCCTGATATTTTTTACAGTTTTCTAGTACAATTTATAGTCAAGAATTGCCTGCTCTCAAATTAATTATGTGCACAACAATGATTTTTTTTGCACCTATACAAATAGACTGTGTACATACATATATTTACTGGTATATTTTTGAACACAAAATTGATGCAATTCTGGGACTAAACACATAACTCTTATGACAGAAAACGCTCTATAGAAAAGTATTTCTGAAACAACATATCTGCACAAAAAGTAGTTCAATAGAGCATTTTCTTTCATAAATAAGACGTTGGATCGCTAACCCTAAATATGTGTATGCATATAAACACTAATATTAATAAAACACAAAGAAACACTCACACACACAAAAGCCTAGTGGTTAGGTTTCCATTTGGAAAGTTGTGGAATAAACAGCTTTTTTTCCACTTTACACGGGTCTATGAGTGGCAATTTACTTTTGTGTATATATGTGTATTTGTGCATATATATATATATATATATATATATATATATATATATATATATATATATATGTGTGTGTGTTTGTGTGTGTATGTGTGTTTGTGTGTGTGTGTGTGTTTGTGTGTGTATGTGTATCCCCCTCTCTCACACACACACACACACACACACATATATACTCTATATATATATATATATATATATATATATATATATATAGTGTTGTAGATGGGCACTCCCCAAAAATGTAGCAAATACCTCGTATTGCTTAGGTGCTGAGTCCAGAAAAATAATATAGAAAAGTCATGGTCCATAAGACCGTGTGGACGAAAAAGCACACAAAGGACTTTATACAAAAATAACTGAGTGTATTTAATCGACGTTTCTGCTCCAACTTGAGAAAGGCTGTGGTTGGAGCCGAAACGTCGATTAAATTAACTCTTAGTTATTTTTTGTATAAAGTCCTTTGAGTGCTTTCTCGTCCACACGGTCTTATGGACCATGACTTTTTTTATATATATATATGTTTATGTAAAAACAGACACACGTGTGTGTTTGTGTGTTTGCATGTGTTTTATTTATAATTTTAGGTGTTTCCTACAGATACATATAGAAATGCAACAGTTGTAACGTGCATAATTCTCTTTCAGCGAGGAGGGTTTAGTACAGCCGCTAGAATATGTGTTATTTAGTCTTGAACTGTAGCCACGCATCTCCCTACTAATCCACACTGTAAGCAAATAAACGACCTGCAACAGCTGTTTAATCCTTACTTGTTTGCAATTTGTTTTATGAGAAACATGGCCCTATAACACAATTTTATACATTTACACAATGCCCTAGTCATCTACCAACTTGTTTTACTGGGTGAATTCATTTGAATTTTCTGGTTTTGCCTTTTTGTATATGTCTGGCATTTCATACTGCACTGAGATCATGCCTCCATCAAGGCACATAGAAAATAAATGATCACATAGCACAGACTTTCCACAGTGCACACCGGGGCTTCCCATGGTGCAGCACAGGGGCCGCATTCATTAACCTAAAGAGGTGCAATTCTGGAGCACTTCGACTGCACCAGTGTGTGTGTGTGTTTTGGGGGGGGGCATAGATAAATTTCCCAGAATCACACTGATTTAAAAGGTCTTTTATATCTCTGGGTGCCAGAGGGGTACGCAACGCATTGCTTTGCAATGCGTTGAGTACGTCTATGGCACTCAGAGGGTTAACACTTGAATAACAGAGAAATCTCCAAAGCATTACAATCATTTGGAACCCTAGCTACCTATCATTCCAGGGATTGAAAGTCCCATTCACATCATTTAGAATTTTCGTCTCTCCCCTTTGGCGCAGATGGTTCGCTGCATCTTTCGGCCCAGGGAGCGCTGACATTAAATTCAAATTGAGCTAAAACAGGTCAAATGCATTAAAAATGGTAGTAGGAATAATAATAATAAAGAGGTGCCTTTTATTGATTTATACAGAAAGATACATGCAAGAAACATTATTGATAGGTCGTAGTCTTTATTCATTAACAAATTGATCTATGGGAAGATCCAGATTTTTTTATCTATATGATTTCTTTCTACCTTAAATGAAACAATTGTGCTTATGTGTATAATAACACAGTCCTGACCAGATTGTTATTGCAGTTATAGCGCAACTCCTAACCCTTTGAATGGCAGAGGGGTATCAAACGCAAGAAAAAAAGGAAAAGAAGAAAGACCGTCGGATTTTTTTGTGCGTGCAAATATGAACAGGATTAACCCTTTGTGTGGCAGGGGAATGCGTTGCGTACACCTCTGGCACTCAAAGGGTTAATTACAATTGCCAATCAGTGAAATAAGACACAGGATACAGTTGCATCCTTTGTGCCAACAATAAAACAAGAAAAAAAATATGTTAAAAAGAAATATGATGTAAATGATAGAATCCAGGCATGTCTTCCCACTGTATTGCACTGATCCACCAAGGACACTCGTCCTGTTTATGGTTCTGATAGCATGGAGATATTTACAGAGCTCGGAGCACCTCCCATAACACTATGACCCCTATGGGGCCTTTCAAAGACGATTACAAATAATAAAATGATCAAATAAACAGTGTAGTAAAGTGGGAGTGAAAAAACACATTACAACAGCTTACACACAAATGTAATGCTGAAGGAGTTGCACACACACACACACACACACACATATACACACACTGACAAAAACATCCACCCATATAATGACACACAAACACACACAATGACACATACATACACTGACAGACAAAAATATACACCCCCACACACAGGCATATACACACGTACATACACTGACAGACACATCCACAAATATACTAATACACAAACACACACAACAACACACATACACTGACATACGAACATAAACATCCCACACACACTCTCAACAAACATGTATTTGTACATTCTCTGCGGGTATTTATGTCTGTGTGTAGAGAGAGCGAGCGCGTGTGTTGAGTGTGTATATATACATATCTATATATTTCCATATACAGATATATATATGTATATACAAACACACACACACGCGCGTATGTATATAAATATATATCTATTTCTATCTTTATATACATATATATATATATATATATATATATATATATATATATATATATATATATATACTCCCGCACATTCACAATTAAAATCTCACTCGAAGTGAGGAATTCGTACATCCATGCAGAGACCATCTGTCTCTATAAACAAGCATGCTTTCGTGGGTGTATATAGATAGATAGATAGATAGATAGATAGATAGATAGATAGATAGACAGACAGACAGGCAGACAGATAGATGTGTGTTTGTGTGTTTACAGAAAGAAAGAGACTATTTGTCGTGGTGTGTGTTTTATATATGTGGTTGTGTATCATTTTGCTTGTTTTTAACCCTTTGAGCGCACGAAGGGTTCACAACGTATTGAAATGCGTTGCGTACCCTATGGTACTTAAAGGGTTAAATACCTGTATCCTGGAAGGCACACGTAACCCTCCTACAGTGTGGTGTGTGTTTGTGTAACGTGTGCAATGCATATTACATTGCTAATGAATAAAACATGATAGTTTTTCTGTTTGAATACAGACAAAAGTCAGCAGTAATAATGTTTCACACATTTACACATACTCCTAAAGCAGAACAAAGAAACACACTCACACACTAAAACTCTCACACACACACACTCACACAGACTTACACACACACACTAACACTCAAACACACTTACACACACACACACACTCTCATTCACACACTAACACTCATACACACTCACACATACATACTCATATACACTTACACACACTCTCATTCACACACTAACACTCATACACACTCACACATACATACTCATATACACTTACACACACTCTCATTCACACAGTAACACTCATACACACTCACACACATACATACTCATACACACTTACACACACTCATTCATACACTAACACTCATACACACTCACACACATACACACTCATACACACTTACACACACACTCTCAGTCACACACTAACACACACATACACACACTCAAACGCGCGCACACACACGAACACTCTCACACACACACACACACACACACACACACACTAACCCTCATACACGCTAACACTCACATACACGCACACACACACATAACACAATTAATTGATTCATAGAAACTTTGGCCATTTAGTCATTTTCATTGGCGTGTCCTTAATGTCTATCAAAACAATAGCACGGATAACATTGTTTTCACAGCTGCAGACGTTTTGAAATGAATGATCTAGCAAATGAAGAAATCCATTTCTCCAACAGTTATTTAAATAAAAAAGAAGTCTATTCTGTCCTTTAATGGTTTAATATACACCAAGTGCTCATCATTCTGCTCCGTTTGTTACCTGGCAATGTTCAAATACAAATATGGAACAGATCAAGGCTTAAACTCTGAGCTTGATTGAGGACTCAGAAGAAAGCCATGCTTCAGGATCCTCTGCTGGGCAGACAGACACTCTTCACGAGTACAGTGCATGAGATTGACACAAACAGCAAGTTCACAGCAATGGGTTCCCAGAAAAGTACTGCAGTCTGTCTCTGCTAAGTTTTTTTTCTTTCATTCTCCTGTTCTGAAACCAAATTTTAACCTGTCGGTCAGTAAGATTCAGCATTCTAGACAACTGAAGCCTCTTCTCTTTATTAATATACACATTGAAGAAAAACTCCCTTTCCAATTCTCGGATCTGGAATTTAGAATAAGGACACCTCTTCTTCCTTGTACGAGGGGCACCTTCAAAACGATAATAAAAACAAAGTTTACACACTAGCACAGTGTTTAGTGATGTCATACTGATAACAACAGAGATTTACTAATACTCACAGAAGTACCCCACATATGTATTGTGTTTGTGTCTCCCTCTCATTCTATACATACACATATGTTCATATCTTAAATCCACAAATGAACCTGGTACTCATATATTATATACACACGCACACATAAATACACACACACACTTGCATACAATTGAGAGCTTTATATATGTAAACTCACAAGTGTTAACTTCAGCTATGCACAGACTCTCTCTATATATATATTTCTCTCTCTCTATATATATATATATATATATATACACACACACACATATATATATATATATGTGTGTGTGTGTGTGTGTGTGTGTGTGTGTAAATACACATATGTATTCTTATAGTGGGCATGCGTACATTTTGTCTCATTTTATTTACATAAAAGCAATTCACGAATATGTGAACAAATATATATATATATATATATATATATATATATATATATATATATATATATATATATATATATATATATATATATATATATATATCTGTGTGTGTGTATGCATACATACTCAGATTATACAGACATACACAAACATGCGTATCTATCTATCTATCTATCTATCTATCTATCTATCTATCTATCTATCTATCTATCTATATGTGTGTGTATGTGTGTGTGTGTGTGTGTGTGCATTTCTGTGTATGTATGAGTGTGTGTGTGTGAGAGAGAGTGTTAACGTGTGTATTAGATGGATAGTGAGAAAGAAAGACAGACAGATAGATAGATAGATAGATAGATAGATAGATAGATAGATAGACAGACAGATAGATCAACACATTTGAGAATTGTATTTTTGCGTGTAACTCTCAAACACATAAATAAATATACGTGTATATATATATATATGCATGTGTGTGATAGTGTGTGTGTTCCTCTGCATTATATTCAATTGTTTGTTTCCAATGAATGGATATGTGTGCGTTTGTGTATGTGTTTGAGTAGGTAAGAATGTAATAATGGCGTATATGTATATATATATCTATATATATATATATATATATATATATATATATATATATATATATATATATATGAGAGAGCGAAGGAGTTAGATAATTTTACATACACATATTTTAATTTATCCTGAACTTGGCGCACTGAATTTGTCTGCTAAGTACAAGCAAAATGTGTTCACATACTGCGCAAATTAGTAAATAAGTGGAAGTACATGCATTTAATCATGCAAATAAAATATGTACAATACAAGAAAAACACACACATATAGGTGATTTCCACCATGCCCATTACTGGGTGCATGCACAACTGGCATTATGTTTACATATTGCAATGTGTATTGACAGTAGGCTGAACACCACCTGGTAATATCTGAAAAATAAGGTTTAATGCGTCCCACTGATACAGAGCCAGGAATGAAGGCATTAAAACTGCACTGAACATAGGGTGGATTTAAAAAATAAATAGATCACAACTATGTAAGCTCAAATAACATTAAAGTCTGAAAATTAAAGCGCATATTCATTCATTGCCCTGCATATAGGGATTATTTGGAAATCCATTCTCATCATGTGTTTCATGCAATCGTTATGAAAAAAAAGTATTTTACCATACACAAAACATGCAAATCAACCGCTTGGCTACTACACAGACTTACGTAGTATCCAATGGGTTAACAAAGACTCATCAATTTCTAAAGTAAATGTTAATAAATGGCAAGCAACTAGCTAGAGAGTGTATGTAGTGTAACCTAAGCACTATTCTCCACCTCTCAGCTTTATGTACAACCGGATGCTACATGAATATGTATTAACCATTTGAGGACCAGATAGACACCCCTTTGGTCCTCAGATAGTTAGAAGATTTAGCCGGGCAGGAATCCTGAAATTCGAGCATGGGAAGCCAAGGTTATATGTTCTGCTCAATTGCCCTTAACCCAAACAGTCCCCAAACAAAACCCTGACAAATGCCCCTAGAAGTTCACGATCAAAGTGAATATTTGTCACGGGTTCTGCCATTTGCACCCCCTCCCCCCAAAAAATCCAGAGATTTGAATGAAAATCTACTTGTTTGTTTGTCTCTCCTCTCCCTCTGTCTCCTTTCTATCTTGGATTTTTTCTCCCCCAAAGAGCTTTCCCATCGTAAAACTGCTCTCTCGCTGGAAGAAAGAGCTTTTGTAGGTTTAATAAAATCCTTTGAATGCTTATAAAACTCCACATAAAACGTGACCGACAAAACACCGGTCTAGCCCCCTTCACCTCCTGCGTCCTGCTGCCTGGCAGACTAGGAACTGCTGATCTACCTACTGGAGCTGCTGCTGCTGTTTCCTTTGCTCCCTTCCTTATTGGTGACAGAAGAGGATGAGGCTGATGATCCCGGGTTGGTGTTCTCCTCTTCATCTTCCGGGTCTAACCCCTGATCCGCTCCGCTGGGCAGAGCACTGACTTGGGGGTCATTGTCCAGCTTGCCATCGCTCTTGGGTACACAGTCCTCAGCCTGGTTCTCTGTCCCACAGTAGGCATTGTCAAAGAAACGGTCAAAGCCCTGCGGCAGGACAGTGTTTTTGCTCATGCTGGAGTAGAAGCCCGTGGACGGATGGTTGGCGCTGGGGTGATGGTGGTGGTGATGGTGGTGATGGTGGCTGTACACGCTTTCGTTTTTCATTAGCATTTCGGTCATGCTAGAGGAAGGAGGGAGGCACTCTCTGTGCATCAGATCCTCTGCTGCAGGGTAGCAGGAGGCGTAGTTGCTTCTAGGGTGCCATTTACTGGAGGGGTCTAACCCATAAGATACCTCCCGTACAGGCTGGGAGAGGTTGGTGGAATAAGGGTAAGATATCTGCCGAGAAGGGGCCTGGGGCAGGAAGGAGGACACAGTGGAGAATTCAGGGACATAGTAGGTGCAGCTGGGGAGGTACAGGTTGGAAGTGCACCCTGTCCGGTCTCCAAATTCAGTACTCCTCTCTTTGCGCGATTGCGAACAAAAGTTGCTCAGGTTGACCGAGTTAAACATCTTTCTCCCTTTCTGGCTCTATAGATAGATGTTTTGGAGGCGATCTGCAGAGGGGGAAAAATTTGGGAAGGCTGGATGACGCGCTGTCCGTCTTAGTCTCTCCCCAGGAGCACGTGATGCCCAAGTAGATATTGCCATATATCAGTCCGGAGCACTTAGATGCGTAGGAGGGTTCACTTAGGTAAGATCTGAGAGAGGTTCAAAAACGATTGGTTTTCAAACACCGCAGAAACATTATGAAAATCAATTGCAGATTTGTATTCATTTTTTTCTCTTTTAGGCACTCCCCTTGTGTGCATTGAGAAGGAAAATCAGTGTAAGGATCATTTCAGGGGGTGGCTGGGAGGGGGTAGGGGCGAGGGGGGGCTTTTGAAGTTTGCAATTTGGTATTTGCTTTCTAGATTTCTTCCCCCTGTCATGGGGATTTGCAGTCAGTAGAAATAGGTTGACTCTCATTTTCCCCACCTAATGCTTTAACTTTGAGGGGACACAGTGCAAATCTTTTTTCTTTTTCTTTTTTTTCTTTTTTCTGGAGAGATCAAATAAAATTGCTGGGAGCAATGGTGCTTTTGGGGTCAGAAAGTCTTTAAACATTTGTAAAATCCAGCTTAAGACCAGAGACTACACATCTGTGTATTATTCAAGTTGCATACAGGGTGTATTCTAAGAATAGAGAGTAATTAACAGGCTTCTACCAGTAACTAATTGCCTTCTTGTAGATATTTTTCCATGTCAGGTATGGAATAAATCAAGTTCAACTCCGTGGAGGTATGAACCTTAAGATAAGCCAGGCTTAACATGACAAAAGGCAAGGTTACATATTTCAGAACACACCTGAGATGAAACCACATCTGGGTGTTTTATTTGTGCTACGTGTAGATTTAGCATGAGAGGAAAAGAACACACAATCTGAGCATTAGAGAAACCAGTATGACTTTCCTGTAATGGTAAATACTAAACATATTTAGGACAAACCCAGACAGGCTGCAGCTTATTTTGCACCACTATAACTACTATTTATTTTAACAATTACATCAATGTAACGCTGGTTTTATTGGGGTTACAGTCTCTTCTGGTACTCACAGAGTTAACGCACCTTACCATCGTTTTAAGGTTATAATATGTGATAATAGTAAATCCCTTTGTCTTTTAGTCTGATCCTAAGTAGATATGAAGCATAAATACATATTCTAGTGCTCTTTACATTTAACGCATTATACAGTTTAGTTTTTTTATTAATTAAAACATTGCTTGTTTAGATCATTCTAGTAATTGCATTTAAATCGCCCCAAAGCACGCTCTCATTTGGATTATTATAAAGCACACAGCTAGCAAGGCACAAATTGGATAACTGATCATTATAACTGTTTATTAACAAAATTAAAGTTTTGTCTCGAAATTTCTTCATGCACAACTTCTGGACATTTGTGCAAAAAGTACATTTAAATATGTATCTCTTGACCTAGAGGCCTGCCAAGCATCAAAAGGGATAATCCATCAGTAGTATGCGTTGCCCACCCCTCTGGCGCTCAAAGGGTTAATATACAAGCTTCAATTGATTAAAACCTATATTAATTCCTTAGATGCGTACAAACACCTTTGTTACTCCTGTAGCATCCAATGGGTTAAATCAAAATGCAGTATTTTACCCCAGAACCCCCAGTCACATATTTCCAAACAAAATAATATGTTATGTTATTATTTTCGTCATCTAATTTCGTTTATTTGCATTACAGCCTGAAATAAGAGCAAATGTTGACATATATACAATAAAAACGAATCCGTCTCCAGATTCATAGGAATATTGTAAAAGAAAATGCTGTAATCAAGCTAGATGCACACAGAAGCGGCAAACTAAAGATAAACTTAATTTCAAATACAAACAAAAAACAAAACATTGAATTCAGTATTCATTCACTCTGGAAATATAAACATTTCATCTTTTCTGGTAACTAACTATTGATAATAGACAAAATTTCCATACTGTAAGACTAGGTAAATGAGCGATTTACAAATAAACTAAACATGGCGTTAAAAGCATTGACTGGGTTAAAAGTCCCGACTAAAATAAATCAGATGTTTTATTGATTCAAATGATTTGCACTAGAATGGTTCTTATTTGCTTTCATACTTAAGAAAATATTCCCTAAGATGTTACTAATTTCTAGGATGCCAACAAGTATAGATAATAATATCCCTATCCTTACGTGTGTCCTCAATCACGAAAAATGTATGACGCAACACCTTATCTATGATAGTGTGTGTGTGTTTACATCTATCTATCTATCTATCTATCTATCTATCTATCTATCTATCTATCTATCTATCTATCTATCTATCTATCTATCTATTTATCTATTTATCTATCTATCGATCTATCTATCTATATATACATATGTGTGTGTGTATGTCTGTGTGTTTATATATATATATATATATATATATATATATATATATATATATATATATATATATATATATATATTAGCAGCGTGGGATATATATATATCGTCGCCTAGAGCAGACAAATTTTAATTAAAGTGTCACTCGCGTGTTAGCTTGGCATTTGATAGACCTCATCCAAAGTAATACAAACTAATAACCTTAAGCTATAGTTTATGGGAGTCGTTATATCTTGCAGTCTCTCATCCATTACAACACAGACAGCCACAATATCGAACATGAAGAGTATAGGAGCTTAAAACATCAAGCTGCATTTAGATACACGTATATTCCTGGTATGTGTGCGTGTGTGGGTGAGATATATATATATATATATATATATATATATATATATATATATATATATATATATATATACACATATTAGACAGATAGATAGATAGATAGATAGATAGATAGATAGATAGATAGATAGATAGATAGATAGAGATCAGTTCAGTACTAATATACTATACAAACTATCACACTGGCATGCAATTTGCTAAATTGTTGCCATGTCATCAAGTCAGTCATGTGTATTGACGTTTTTCCAGTAATTGTTATACGTTACATACTAAGGACATATCACTTAGGGAGGTTGACCTGTGGTTTTTTCTAAAACATGTTAAAAGTAAAGGATTTGCTGGATTACACCAACGTTTGCTACAGAGACAGCTGGGTACTCAGAGCACTTGAATTTGACCAATGTCAGTTGCCTGGCCATCATAAAACTGTGAATAGAGCAGCAGTCTGGGATTTTCTTTTGGTCCCCAACCCCCCAAGACGGAGAAATGCAACTAAACAAAAGTGCACACTAGGAAAAACTAATCTGGAATATTCTATCACAGAGACCTGGCACAGGCTGGGTGCTGAGAGTATCCAAATGCATTGTGGATCTTGGGGAAACGAATAATTTGGTAGTGAAGTTCTGCCAGACAAGATTGAACCGTTAACTAACTTAATTAATATTATAGATTAGATACGTCTCCAAAGCACTGCATCCAAGGGTTTAGTACTATCATTTCTCTCAGTTTGGTAATCATGCGACTGATAATGAATCTCATGTTCTGAACACAGACAGATATGGTAAATAATCAAAACATCATAAAACAGAACAGGAGATGTGAGTTTCTGAGACGATAATGAGACGACTGGGTGTGTAATATAATAATATATAATATAATTGTGCGAAATGCAGCGGGTTCATGCACAAGTTTGAATCTTATTCTTAACATTTGTCAGAACCTAATAAGGAAGATCATCTGAACAAATACAATAAATCTATTGAGTTGTGTTGTCAGGAATGTCGTCTTTGTGTGTATGTGCTTTTTCTATCATCTATCTATCTATCTATCTATCTATCTATCTATCTTTCTATTAATTTATTAATCATCTATCTATCTATCTATTTATTATCTATCTATCTATCTATCTATCTATCTATCTATCTATCTATCTATCTATCTATCTATCTATCTATCTATCTACCTGTCTATCTGTCTGTCTGTCTGTCAGTATCTCTCTCTATTTATCTTTCCATCCGTCTGTCTGTCTGTCTTTCTCTGTCTGTCTACACTCACGCACACACAAGAATATACAAGTATGTATGAATTAAAGTAGATATGATTCTCTCTCTCGCTCCACTAGTTAGACCAGAAAACTGGATCAGCTGTGGGTTCAGGTTAGTGGTGTGAAGACAGACATGCTGGCAGGCCTCTGGTCCTATACATCAGAACATATAGCATTCGTGATTTACTTGTTAGAACTGACTAGTTTGTGCGCAATAACGAGCACAGCAAATTGTTCTTTGTCCTTCCTGTTCCCAAGCCTGGATGTTCTCTATCAAGACATATATGTGCCCAGGTGCATCATGGACAAATCAGAATTTCTTAACGCCATTATATCATTCATTAGCTCAATAGTTCAATCTTCTAATGTGGTCATTTATGATTATTTTGTATTCAGTCAATACAGACTATTGGAACCATGTATAATATCTATTAACAGGGAGGTACACATATACAAATTTTATTTATCTTAAATAAAAATGCATACTACACTTGTCCTTACCAAAACTATATACATTAAATGAATTCAAATATAAAGGTCATCTGGCACCTCTTTAGTCTGCACAGTGATGCAAGCGGATAAAATATGATCTTCTAACAGCACCAATCGAACCCAAGTTTTGATTCTGAAATATGTCGATTAACCCTTTGAGTGCCTCATGCATGCAGCTCATTGCTTAGCTATGCGTTACATCCCTCATTTGCACTAAAAAGGTTAACATAGCCTTAATTTCCAGGTTCCGTTCCAATGTTCTTATTTTATATAAACAATGTCACTTGTATAAGCGCATTGTGAAAGGACTGTCATAACAGTTGTTAACTAAATTAATTTTGTTTGCTAATGCTTACTATCAGTTTATTTAGTAATTATTGGACAAACATAAGTTCAACGAGAAGGATGAAGAAGACTATTTGGATAGCCACAACCCAACAAGTAATTCTTTTTTAAGAAAGGACGTTAATTGTTACTTCATTTACAATAACATCTGAGATCATCCCTCCCCTTTTGCATCTGTGGTGCATTTCAGGGAGACAAATGGTTGCCTCGAGAAGTTATTTAACCAATAAACCGCTACGTATTTCAATGGTATTGTATTTCAACAAAATAGAATATTATAGATTAACAGCATCTCGCTAATTTTTGGTGATACGTTTCTCCATAACGCACAAAAAAGTGTAGAAACTATGTGAAAATTATATTTAGGGGAATCATATACAATTCCAAATTCAATTGATTGAAATATTTGAATGCTATAGAGGTCTCAGGCAATGCAATGGAGATATATGCAGCATAATTAATATTGCAGCTTGTGTGCCTGTTTGGGTCTATACATGTACATAACGGTCAGCAGACGATTTGTCTGCATTTAACCATTTGAATGCCAGAAAGGTAACCAACACATTGAGTTACAATGCGTTAGAAAAACCTGTGGCTCTCAAATGGTTAATATCCTTAGTATTCGTCATAACTGGAAACTGCCCTACCTTATAGCTACATTATGTGGACAATAGCTACTAATGAGAACACATAAGACAAGAGGGACATTTCTGGGACAAACCAACTTCACTATGGGGACAGATCGTCACTGATTTAAATATAATTTTTAACCTCTTGAGTGCCAGAGGGCACTCAAAAGCCTTGCGCACCCCTCTGGCACTCAAAAGGATGCCTTGCGCACCCCTCTGGCTCTCAAAAGGTTAACCTTGACTGTTAAAGAAGTCTCCAACCTACTGCTTCCCAATGCGTTGGAGACCTCTCTAGCATTCATTGGGTTAAAATCATCATTCAAATCAATGGACATGTTGGGAACTGTTATTTGTACCATGTAGTGCAGTTGGTTTGCTTCAGAAATGTCCCACCTTTGTTTAATACATAAGAACCAGAGGGGCCACCTCTCTCGTGGTCAAATGGTTAAAAACCCGCTTTAAATCAAAATTAATTTGAGAGATTTGATTTATCACCTATTGTGCAGTTGGTATGTCCCAACATTTCCCATCTAAAGTCCTACTGGGCCTTCTCCATAAAGGTAACAATTCTGGATCAAACCAACAGCACCTTCTTTGGGGAATTTTCTAGCATATCAGGGGTTAAAATATCCATTTGATCCCTTGGATACCCCTCTTGCACTCAAAGGGTTAAATCAAATGGACATTTTCTTTTGTCCCCTCGTTTCTTCCCTGCATGAGGACCTTTAAGTGCCAGAGGGGAGAGGGAAGTATTGCTTTGCTCAGCCCACTGGCACCCATAGGGTTAATGCAGGCTAAGTGGCACTTGGGTCCATAGTCAGAGAAAGAAAAGAGGCGCAATTCTTGAGCAAAGCAACTGCACCTTGGGAAAATGATGTGGAATCCTCTCTAGAATTTTAGGGGGTACGTGCCCCATTTATATCAATGGACATTTTGACAAATTGTATTTGTCACCTCTGATGCGGTTGGTTTGCTCCATAATTGCCCATCAGTTATTTTGCGAGCAAGGACCTTAATGCGAAACATTACATTTTGGGCATCATATTAACAACTATTGGGGACCTCTCCAGCTTTCATAGGGTTAAATATAGCCATTCACATCAAAGGTAATTTAGGGAATTTTTATAATTGCCCCACGGTGATGTTGCCTTGCTCCGGAATTGCTCCACTTTGTATTTTCCCTATGGGTTAAAAGAAAACCTGTTTGTAAATATTTGTGATTCTGTTCTGACCAACATCTCTGAGACTGCTACATTCTTCCGTTTTATGGCTTCTGCCTGTGAGATGCTTTTAAGTAGATTATCCCCCTCCCTTTCACTCCTGTACTGTAATTACTTCCTAAGCATGAGTCTTGGGGACATCAAAACAACAGCAACCCACAGCCATAAACAAAGATTAGTAAATTGCGCCTGGGTGTAAAGAAAAACCAGTATGGCAGCAAAATAGCCACAAGTGGGATACGCGAGGAAAATATTAATGTCCCCAAATGACAGAGGTAGATTTAATTGGATCTAGGCCAGGCTGCTAAACTGACTGTGTAAACTGTGAACAATTCAAAGCAAGTAAAAAAGGGTAAATGATTGGTTCTCTGCAGACCTGAGCTACAAGTTCAAAATCATATGGAATCAATAAAGATAAAAGGAGATAAGACGTGGTCTGCAGCCACACGCAAAGCCCACACTGAGTGCCCGGTGAGAATGTCAGGAAATGCTGTGATTCATACAGTTTGTTAGTAACACTCTCTATGGCAGTGGAATGCACAACGCAATGCACAACGCAATGCCATGCATGGCCATGTATCCCCCCCCCAAAAAAATATGGGAGTTTAGGGAGGACGTTCAATATGTACAATTCTGGATTAATCCAAATGTATCAAAGAAAGTGAAGTGAAAAATCACATTAATTTAAATTGTGCTTTTAACCCCATGAATGCCAACTATGTCTCCAACACATTGCGGGGCAATGCGTTGGTGATTTCTTTAGCATTGCATGGGTTAAAACACATTTATATAAACTGGGAGATTGTGAATGTGTCATTTGTTCCCTATGGTGCAATTGTCTTACTGCATTAGGTCACATTTCTAAAAATTCAAAAACTGTCAGATACTCTGTTGATCTTGATGGGAGATATTTCTAAGCCACTTCCAATAAATTGCAGTTTAAAACCTAATAAAACGTCCCTTGTTTATGGCAATTCAGGTTGTTAAATTCATTATCACGATCAATTAATAAACAAAATGCTGTATTTGCGAATGGACTGGACCTTAAGAGCCCACAGGTTCTTGAATTCATATTGTCCATTTGTGATAAAATTCACAGGTTCTAGGATTTACCTTGTGAATATATATTATTTTATTTTATTATCCCGATAGGTCTTGTGGACTCTGAGAACAAGCAGGTCATTTAAAGCTGCGTGACACAAAGGAAAGCTACAAAATAAAAGAATTTATATTTGAAACGAATCCTTGTAAAAGCCGGTTGGCGTGCAGCTGTTTTCTGTTTGAGACACTAGTAGCTGAACACATCCCTGGAAGATACCGAAATCACACGCAGAAGCTTCCAACAAACGGACATATATATAATAGCTCTATAATTCTGTATGGCTATTATTATGTGCTATCTATCTATCTATCTATCTATCTATCTATCTATCTATCTATCTATCTATCTATCTATCTATCTATCTATCTATCGTCTAAATATATGTATGTACGTATGTATGTATCTATCTATCTATCTATCTATCTATCTATCTATCTATCTATCTATCTATCTATCTATCTATCTATCTATCTATCTATCTATCTATCTATCTATCCGCTATCTATATATATGTATGTACCTACGTATGTATGTATCTATCATTTATCTATATATCTATATATCCATCCGTATGTCTAACTATCTATATATCTGTCTGTCTGCCTATCTTTCTGTCTGTCTTCCTGACTGTTTATTCATCTAGCTATCTGTGTTTGGATACACGTACAATTAATATATATATATATATATATATATATATATATATATATATATATAGTCAAACACAAATACAAATGCAGTTAAAGCACACACGCACACGTATAAAACATATATGAATCAATCACTCAGTCAATTACTATTTCTCATTTGATGAATTATTATACGATATTCTGAATCAGTTAATAGTAATATGAATCGGCGTGCACTTTAGAAGTTATTTCCTCTTCTGGTTACCAAAAGTATTCCCTTAAAGTATTCCCTTAAAGTATTCCCTTAAACAGAAACCTATGTTTGACAGTTATGATTGGCCTCTATATCTAACATTGGAAACCACATTTGGATGCATATACAGCAGCATTATAAGCCATTAGCACTAATGAAAACTTCCAAAGCGGTTACAATATTGGCATATGGACAACACAAATTCATATAATCTGCTCCTTATCCCGAAAAGAAAGGAAGAACAATTATAGAGCAAAGCGACTGCACCGTACGGGAGACATAACATTTCCCCAAATCCTCATTGATCTAAATGTTTGTTTAACCCCTTCAATGTTTGAGGAATCTCCAATGCATTTTTCTTGCACTAAAGGGTTAACCCGCTGAGTGACAGAGGGGTACGGGTCGTATTGCAAAGCAATAAAGGTTCATTTAATTCAATGGCAATATACATTTTGTCTAAGCAGTCAACCCTTTGATTGCCAGAGTGGTATCCAACAACTCTTTGGCACTCAAAGGGTTAATTTACTCACAAAGTCCTCTGACTGACAGAGGGGCGAGGGAAGTATTGCTTTTATCAACTCTCTGGCACCCACAGGGTTATTATTGGCCACTTAAATAAAACAACTGATGCGTTATATTTCCTTTTTGGCATGATATTAACTTGGTGACCACAACTATATTTTTTCTGTAATTAACACTGTTAAGAGTGACAGTTGGTGTTTGTCATAATGCACCGGAGTAATCCTGAGTTGGTTTGTATTTTGGAAGGAAAATAAGAATTCATCCACGCAAGAAAGCACATTTGACTGCTTGTGGGAGACAATATATCTGCTGCCATAGACTCCTCTAGTGTGGTAGTGAACGGGATTATTTTATTGGGCCGACATAAAACTTGTATACACCGATATTGATCGCATGCTGCAACAAGTAAGCAGACAATATTCACACAGCACCAGGAAAAAAGTTGTCAGCTACAGTAAACAACTGGGTGTCACAGTAAGAAGAGTGCATTGGCTAATGGAGTAGCCATCAACGTGTGTCAATTTACCAACACTCTAGGCCTTATTCACAATCAAGCCAAATTCTGGAACAAATCAAGTGCACCAAAGGGCTAAATGGACGTTTCAATTGATTTAAACCCTTGACTGACAGATGGGTGCGCAAGGATGCCTAGCGTACCCCAGTGGCCTTCAAACTCACATTGAGTTGTTAGTTCGTTGAATGCTAGAGAGGCCTAGTTAGCATTAAATGGGTTAAACCCAATCTGACTCATTGGGAATCTGCAGTGCAATGCGCTGGAAATCTCTGTATCATTTAAGAGTTAAAAACCCAGTTTATCTGTGGATTTACTGTATTTCTTCCCCCACGGTGCAGTTGGATTTCTCTTTAGCTTGATAAATAAGTCTATATGATCCATATTTATAAAGGCAACCTGGAGTTATTTGGAGTGAACCAATTGAGCATAGGGGACAAATAAAAATTCCTGTTAAATTGAACTGGGGTCCTAACCACTTGAATGCTAGAGACGTCACAATCGCATTGCTTCTAGCACTCAATGGGTTAAAAACCTCTGTTCAAGAGCTCGATAATTTAGGAATGTATCCCCCCCTTGGTGCAGTTGGCTTATACCAGAATACCTCCAGTTTGCCTTTATACATATGTGCCAATGTTCTTCACTTAATTACTGCAATGAGACTATTTAACCTTGTAACTGGCAGCAAATTTAACCATTAGAGTGCTGTGTGGTTGAACACCTCCCTTGGAGGGTTAACAAAGTAATGGAATATCAAACACAGAGCAAACATCAGTAAAACAGCGACATCAAGAACATGCTGTGACTGCAGAGCAGGATAGGTCCAGTGGACTGAGTCAAACAAATACCATTTTAACTCTTTAAGTGCTATAGAGGTAGCCGTCGCATTGCTTTACAATGCGTTGGACACCTCTCTGGCACTCAAAGGGTTACATCTTTTGCGTACAAATTGCGTTTGGACACCCCGCTGGCATCCATAATGGTGAAATTACAGTTATTCACATGAGGGAAGCAAGTGGGCAACCTGCAACTTTTAGATGTTTCAGACTAATATTGTAATTCTCATGCAGCTGAGGATGATGGGAGCTGCAGTCTATCAATAGCTAGTGGGACACTGGTTTCCCAGCCCTGCGTTGCGCCGGAGATCCTTCTTGCATTCATGGGGTTATATCTAGATTTAAAGAAATGGAGACTTTTATCTGTCCATATTGTGCACTGTATTTGCAACAGAATTACCTCATTTCTTCTTAGTACATCCGAGCACGTTAGTACATGAGGCTGATGTTCTAAGAGAAGTGGCTTATTCAGGAGCAAATTAATTGCACCATAGCGGACAAACAAGCAGTCCCCACATTTACATTGATTTCAATTGGCCATTTAAACCCTTTAATACTAGAGAGATGCTCATCACAAAGCTTTGATATGCGTTAGAAACCTCACTATCATTCAAGGGGTTAGGAGCCCCATTTAAATCAAGATACATTTCTGGTTATCATATACGATGCACTTGTTTCTTCCGAAAATTCTTCCCAGTACATCATTACATTTTGTGAGTATATTGTAACCCACCAATTCCCTTTCTTCCATCCACCTAAGTTCCTTTCTGTCCTTACACACTGTACAGAACAATGGCCTAAAACACAGGGACTTGAGAAACACATCTGGCAAGAGTGGAAATATTCAGGACAGACTGTATAGATTAAGAGCAGCCTTGGAGACTGTCCTCGCTAGGTCGGTCCATTAATGCCCTCCACTGAGAGGGAACACAAGTTCTTTTATAACAATGGGCCTCATTTAACCATTTGAACGCTAGAGGGGTACGCAACGCTACAAAAGCAATGCTCACCTCTCTAGCAGTCAAAAGGGTTAAGCCACAGTGGGAAGCATGAATATAAAAATATAATCTTTTCTGGGACAAGTCTACTACACTGTTTAACCCTCTGAGTGCCAGAGAAGTATCTGACGTATTGCGTTGCAATGCATTGAGTAACTCTCTGTCAATCCAAGCTACTTTGATCAACAGGAATTTTAGGAAGGTTTATATGTCCCTGAGGGTTGGTTGATTTGCCTCCACATTGCACCATCTTGCTTTTATACATAAGGCCCAGTGTTCCAAAAGGTACCTAACCAGTTTAAAATGTGGTCAAGGCGCCAAAGGGTTCACTCAGAGCGGATATTGCGTTATTTAGCGAGAAAGTTTCTCCTCTGTGTAATCAGATTAGTAAAGGGTACAGTTAACCCTTTGAGTGCCAGAGGGGTACCCCCTCTGACACTCAAACGGTTAACCATATGCTCCTTAAATCATAAGCCACTAACAATTCAGTCTCAACGCATTTGCACAAACTGAGCTTGCTGCCTGGTTGAAGCATAACACAAAATTATAAAGGATAATAATAATAATAATAATAATAGAAAAAAATATAGCAAAATGCTTATCCCATTGATCGCCAGATGGTTGCTCGGTGCTCACCTCTGGAACTTAAAGGGTTGATAACACGTGTGAAACAGGCCCAGCTAAAACTTGGTTTTATCTCACACATCACATGTCCAGCATCTGACAAGAATTATAATAATTGTTCTCTCCCTCTCTCGCTATAGCTCTCTCTTATATATATATATGTAGACAGTGAGTTTGAACGGGAGATACTGGGAGAGTGGCGGGATCCACTAACCGTGGGCAGAAGATATGTGTGTGTGGGTAACAGACGTGACTAGTCCACTAACTGAGGGAAGAAAGTCATTCTTAGGGGAAATATACTTTAATTGGTCAGTTCCCCCTCCACAATACATGTTCCAGAATGGTGTAAATAACATTAAGCGACTGTCCTA